>JAUKNK010000139.1:417500-465000 GCA_030765055.1 Mantis religiosa
GTTAGGTTTTATAAATCTGTAATATACAGGATATTAGACGTATGCAATAAATACAAGATATATGCATTTATAATTCTTCACTATGTTTAGGTAACTTGAATAGTATTCATATTCATTTATTTCATCCTAATTTTTTGGAAATTGTTCACACTCACACTGGTTTATTATCTTTTTATTTAGTTGCTCAATTCTTATGCCCCTATAGATTTTTGTTTGGGCATGTTTTACACCAACATGAGATAGCATAGAATCACATATCACTAGCACTTTTCTTCTACTTTTGGAGAGTTTATTGTACATTTGCTGACGATGGTGCTTTCTTGCTGGACATGGGTTTTTTCCTCTTCATCTTCTTTTGGTACTGCAAACAGACTTTCGGCATTTGAGGACTGCACTTTTGCGGTTTTCATCTAGCTTCTTGTAGGATTGTTGAAGTTAGGTTTATCCTGATGGATGTAGGCTTCATCGTATGTATTTTCCTCTTCTTGTAGTATTTCAAACTGGTTGGAAGTTTGTATTTTAATTGGTTTATGCAAGGCAGCTGTTTTCTTCGTCACATTTTGCTTGTTAATGACTTAATTCCATTTGGTGATTCTGTTTTCCCATGTGATCAGCTGGTGTGATCATTTGGGATCATCTGGATGCCTTATTTGCTGCAACTCTTGCAAACGTTTTTTCTTCTGCCATTTGCAGAAGCTTTGCTTATAGGTCTCATTTTGAATCTATTAGAGTTTTATCTCTTCATAGGCTAGTTTTAGAGCCTTATTCAGTATCTTGTTAATTTTATGTAGTGATATTACCGCATCCGTTATTGCGATCCGCCACATTTGCCATTGCTCATGATTTCTTCTTCTGAATTTACTACCATACTAATTTCCTAAACACAACGTGAATTTAGAATATTGTTTCATCGGTGTTCGCTTGTATTTTCCACATCCTTCACTAGATCACTGTTAATTTCATTTAATTTGTTGAGCTTACTTTGCATGATAATACTATATGCCCCCAGCTTGGCCTGCTCAGTTCCAGATACACAGGATCTTCGCAAGAGCCTGGAGCTGCCCTAAGATGGCACCCATACCTTCTTTCTTAAGCCATTTCCGAACTTTGACTTCAACATTCACTCTTGAATGACAGAGAACCTCGACGGCAACATAATATTATATTATGGCGGGTGTTATTCTGTAGTGTGGGAGTTTTCCCATTTTCTGTTCACTAGATATTGCCTTTACCTTGAAGAAAGTTAAACATGAATTAAAGCGTCTCACTCCTTGCGACAATTCCTGCAGTTGGAGTTCAATCTGAAACAATAACTGACATAACAATAACTGACTTTATGTGTAACTTCAGTACACAGCAGAAGGCCACCCTCATGGCGATGGATGAATGTGATATATCCGGGCCACAGCTCTATCTTGTAATTAGGCATTGAGATTTTAGCTCCTGTTTCATAAAAATACCAACCAACCTGCTGCAGATCAAGTGTTTCAAGGCAGATTCGCACAAGGATGTTAAATATCTGCATATAACGATGATCAAAGATGTTCATCTTTCCCTTCAAAGACAACTGTGTAGTATACTTTTGCTTGTTAAATTCTGCAGGCAAAACAAATTCATCCAGATCATACTTTCTGGAAGTGACGAGAACGGATCCATCAAATATATATGCGCCAAGGTTAACTTTTATTTGTCCATATCAAATGTTTCTTTATGTCCTTGGAGTCCTCATCAGGACAGAAATCTACATCATACTGATACAAGTACCAATCTAAGGTGATTTGCACACTAAAATAATTTGCTTGAAGAGATATTCCATCTCCAACTTCACCTTTTTATGGTACTGACTTTGGATATGAGGGAATAATGCTCATTTCTTTTTCTTGCTCCATTGTCCTGCCTGCTTGGAAAGTGCGGCTGAATTTCTTGGATTCTTCTGTTACATCCTGCATTGCTTGGACACTTCTCTGCATTGTGCCATCTCCTGTGCTAGTTATTGGGTGCTTAGAGGCTGTGCTGCAGATATGCTGGCCAAATTTTCTGCCTGCAACTGTGAAGTGCCATGCCTACGAGCTTGTCTGATCTGTCCTAAAGGAGTTTATCTCGCAATACATCAACTTCCAATGTGGGAATTCTCTTTGCTTTGTCCTCCATTTTAGCATCCTTGACGTAGCTCGAGAACAAAATTTAGGGCCCGTCGACAACAAGGTCATTTAGGCCCGTCTCACGAGGGGGAAAAAAAAATAGATAGATAATAGGAAACATCGTTTGGGACAACTTGGAAAACTGTGCCTTTACGCATAAAACAAAAAGCACAAAAACAAAATAGAAAAGTGCAGGGTCTAATCTTGGGGAAAACAAACCTCTTGTGATTAGGCATTGAGATTTTAGCTTCTGCTTAATAAAAATACCGACCAACCTGCTGCAGATCAAGTGTTTCAAGGCAGATTCTCACAGGGATGTTAAATTTCTGCATATAACGATAATCAAAGATGTTCATCTTTCCCTTCAAAGACAACTCTGTAGTATACTTTAGTTTGTTAAATTCTGCAGGAAAAAAAATTCATCCAGATCATACTTTCTGGAAGTGACGAGAACAGATCCATCAAATATATATGTGCCAAGGTATCTTTTATTTGTCCATTTCAAATGTTTCTTTATGTCCTTGGAGATCTCATCAGGCCAGAAATCTACATCATACCGATACAAGTACCAATATGAGGTGATTTGCACACTAGAATAATTTGCTTGAAGAGATATTCCATCTCCAACTTCACCTTTTTGTGGTACTGACTTTGGATATGAGGGAATAATGCTCATTTCATTTTCTTGATCAATTGTCCTGCCTGCTTGGAATGTGCGGCTGAATATCTTGGATTCTTCTGTTACATCTAGCAGTGCTTGGACACTTGTCTATATTGCGCAATCTCCTGTGTTAATTATTGGATGCTCAGCCTGTGCTGCAGATGTCCTGGCCAAATTTTCTGCCTGCAACTGTGAAGTGCCATGCCTACGAGCATGTCTGGTCTGTCCTAAAGGAGTTTATCTCGCAATACATCAACTTCCGATGCGGCTATTCTCTTTGTTTAGTCCCCCATTTTCTCTTGCATGTCGCCAGGATTGATTGATTAGTGGTGTTTTTGGGGCCGGTCGACGAGGTCATTTGGGTCCGTCTCTTGAGGAAATACTTTTACGCATATAAACACTGGCGTAAAACAAAAAGCACGTAAACAAAATAGAAAAATGCAGGGTCTAATCTTGGGGAAAACAAACCACACAAAATGCCAGTCTACAAACAAATGGAAGCAGAATGAATTATTAAATTTCTCTCGTGAAACTTTTACACATGAGGAAACGGTGTTCTTAAACAAAGGATTGAAAACTTGCGTAGATTTCTCGGATAACACAGATGATTATATCATTGACATTGAAGTAGCTACCGAGGGTCTAAATACTGGGCAGAAATCAGCAATTAGAAGCAAATGTGGGAGGATATTCAAAAAAATAGAAAGGGAAAGTGGTAAACCCAAACCATACTTGAAAATACTTAAATCTGTGAATAAAAAAGATGTTATTAATTTATAGATGAGTCGTATTTATTACACATCGGCTTCACTTACGTACCTATTTTGAGGACATGTATCGCAAATCGTTGTTTGCATCATCGGCTCTTATGTGACTAAAGCTTGATCCAGTGGTGTGTGTAATTCTGGAATTGCTCCTGCCATCTGTTGATTTAGCAATGAACTTAAATGTGGGATTATCTTCTGGCGGGATTTTAAAGTTCATTAGTTGGTTTTTATGTTTTTCTATGTATATTCTCTCCCATATGACGAGTTGACTATGTTTTTGTACGTATTTTAGTAATTCAGTGCTATCTTCAATTTCATGACTTTCAGACCAGAAATGATCTGGTCTTCCTCCTTTACGTACAGGTTTTACTACTGCATACTTCATTCTGTCTGGAAAAATACCCAAGGATAAGGACTAGTAAAATGTTTTGCTAAGTGGCACACTTGTTTCCTTCTTTACTTTCTTAATAAGGAATGGAGTTAATTCAGCCCAGCCTTTTGAGGTTTTTGCTTTTATCTTGCTTATTACCTTTATCATTAACTTGGGCGAGACAGTGGAAAAATTGAACAAGGGTGTTAGCATCCTGCAGCTGTTGTTTACGACTACCGATTTTGATTTTTGGACAGACGGATGCTGCTCACGGATATGACCCCCTATATCAACAAAATAATTATTTAATTCATCCACGCATATGTTACTTGTTCCTGTATTTTGTCCATGATTGTGTTACTTAACCCTAGTTCCCTTTAATTACTTTCCATGTTGCCTTGCTTTTGTTTTCAGCATTTTTGATAAAATTTTCTATAGCCCGTTGTTTTGCTTTCCTAATAAGTGGCATCTAAATTACAATTTTAAAACCATGAAAATTACTTTGATTTAATACATTTAAAAAACTTTAGATACAATTACAATAAACAGAAACACATTTACCTTTTAAATTGGATTCAGAAGAGTTGTGTTGCACTATGTCCTACTATGCATCTATTCCCTAACAAGGATCACCAAGAAATCAAAAACAAGCGCCACGCTATGTTATCCTCGTGCACAAAGCACAAATCTATCCTCACTCCGGGTCCGCTAGCCATTCCAACATCTGCATAATAAATAATGCCACAGAGAATAGACACAAGAGTATAGCTTCACCACAATATTTACATGGATCTTAACATAATTCATATTACCTTGGTATTAATATTTTAACAA
Source organism: Mantis religiosa (assembly GCA_030765055.1). Lineage (NCBI taxonomy): Eukaryota > Metazoa > Arthropoda > Insecta > Mantodea > Mantidae > Mantis > Mantis religiosa. The sequence goes on from JAUKNK010000139.1 coordinate 422,274, forward strand.
ACACTATTTACATACACGTACACATATTTACAAAGTCCTTGTCCTGTACCATCTGATTTTAGTAATATACATGACGAACTTTAACACGGTTTATATTGCTTAATTTTCTAAACCATTTGCCTCTTATTCTCCCCATAAATTCTCCTATCCTTTTTATATCCCCCTCCTTTTGTACTCTCAATATATTGACTTTTGGCACTTCTTTGTTAACACTGTCCCATTTTTTGGGTATAAACCAGAGGGACAGGTTAATTTTGTACAATTTACACACAAAATCATGTTCTCATTCTATAATAGGTGCATTATAAGTTGGTGATTGGCGTTTTGCCTCCACGTGCTGTTCAGCTGCGAAAACAAGGAGAGGAGATAAACACGTCACTGACACGTCATTGCCGTCGCCTAGCAACCAGCAATCCACCAATCAAAAGTAAACTGTTGCCATAGCAACCCGAGCCGCTTATCCTATGTTGCCAACTCTATCGCACTACATCACGTGCTTTATGCATGACGCTATTCTATCGGCATGTTGAGGTTTTCAGTAAACAGACACTGCTCCTATTGTTGCTTCGCTTATGAATCAGCAGTATCACAATGCCGTCGTCGTTCGTTGCCCTTTAGTATGAGACGGAATGCGTTGTTGGAAGGGAACAGGTGTGGATTTAGTTTCAAGGAATATCTTATGACGTTTTCTGGGTCAATGACCAACGTTTACAGTTTAATGACCAACCCTTTCTTAGGGTATTTTTCCCTGTCATCACTGCCAAACTAAGAGTGTACTGCTTCAGGTAGTGAATGTTTCACAGAGTGTAAACAGCTTTACATTTTCGCAATATAATTCGTGTGTTTCAGTGATCAACTTCAGTGTTTCTGTAATCAACTTTAGTGTTTCAGTGCAACTTTAATATTTAGCTAATTATCGTTACTCATGGCTACCGCAAACACTTGTGCTACAGAAACAGACAGAAAGAAACTATCTGCGAAGACCACAAAAATGTTTTTGCGCACGGAATCCCAATTAAAGGACAAGCAAGGGAAATTATATGTTCCGTAAGAAAATCTTTTGAGGATGAAAGAGACAATTGGGGTCCAATAATTCCCGTTTTAAAAGTACTGGACAGAACCTCAGCTGCTGTTGGTGTAAGTAAGAATACTATAGTTAGAGTAGAGAAAGAGAAATACGCTAGTGCAGAAAATCATGCGTGTACATCGCAGTTACAAACTCCAGAGAAGAAGAGGAAGCGATATAACCCGGTCACTAACCTGGATCCATTTCAACAAGATGCCATTCGCTGCCATATTTATGCGTATTATACCAGGAAGCAATATCCTACACTTTAAAAACTGCACTCATCTCTACAAATGGATGATTTTTTACAGGTGGCAAGACCTCACTTCGAAAAATAGTTAAAACCTTAGGATTAGGCTATAAAAACCTAAATGGACGTAAGATCTTACTGGAGAAACCGGACATATGTGCCTGGCGCTGTAGGTTCCTACGAGAAATTATTTCTTGTGATTTTGAGAATATTGTATGGATTGATGAAACCTGGGTGAGCTTCCGAAGATTTCGTATGCTGTACTTAGGTAACTGCTCACTTAAACGTGTAGACAGTCTTACGGCAATCTTACGATTAATACTGCAGTATGCAAATTTCTAGGAATATGTGCGTGTGCATTACTGCAACGGACTGCAACCGAACCTCCACCTCCCCTCTTCCCGTCACCTTCATTGCCTAGTACGTGGAGAGGGACGGTAAAGTGGCAACGGTGCTATCCCCTCTCTTTCCCCACTCCTTCAACTGTCAATCACCAACTTATAATGCACCCATAATAGTTACCTTCTCAGTTTATTGTGTACCAGGCTTAAATTTTTAAATGTTTGTTGAAAAATTCATATCAATTAAAGCCAGCCTATTTGCAAGCTTTTTGGAAAGTTTATAAATAATGAGAGAGTTTTCAGCATGACTGATTAAAATTTTGTTGTTGAAATTTCATGTTACTGATTATCTAGTCATGTAGTTATTGGTGCAAAAATCTTGGAAGTATATGGTTCTAAGTGTATTAAAATTAGATGAACCCTGATTCAATGTAACTTAAATAGGGCTTTTAGATCACCAACATTTCCTTGTGACAAATTCGTTAAATTACTGGAAGTGTTTTACACTTTGCAACAAATAAAACTGTCCAAATGTTCATATTATACATAGGGGATCTTAGTGTAACAATAAATGAAGATGTAATTGTATAATGATTGTTTCCAAATGCTACAGGCAGCATATGTTGCAGTAGCAGATATTGAGTTTTCTGTGGGGCAGGAACTCCAAAAATTCTGATTTCATTTCTCTTCAAGATAACCAGAAACTGAAGTACAAATCATATTGTATCAAATATTCAGAAGAGTTGTATCAGAAATGATATTGTGCATATAAGTTTGTGTTCATAGGTGAAGTCTGTTTAGTGAGTGCGAGTGTAGTGGCTTCTCAAAGGAAATATACCCTATCCGCAACTAATGATTGTCATCAATCCATCTTCACATCTGTGGAGAAGCCTGTGTCGCTGACCTTGAAGACCAAGAGCAACTACTTGTTTACTCCACTTGGAGTCTCAATTACCAAATTCATTCCAGTATTTTTTCTGGCTCTTCTTTAGAACATGTCCCGTAAGAAATTTTGTCTAAGTCCAACTTCGGAGGCACGCATGAGGGCTGACGGAACCACAACATAAATCCAGAACCAAAATTACTAAAACATACAACAGGAAAAGAAGTACTGTCCGCATGGGAACAAATCTTTATTTCAAAAAATAGGAACAAAGTATTCAATTTCGACATCCCCCAGAAAGATTTGTTCAGTAAGTTCCTCGAACCGCCACCAGAGGAGACCGATGACAAAATATTGCCAGCTACACCAAAGAGAACAAGTCGATGTCCGGCTGAAGATAGAGGGAAGGCCTCAGAAACCGGTTCCGGGAAAATTTAAAAGTGAGTGTTGTTTTGTGTTATTAATCGACTCCCAATTAATTTAATTTATACAACAACACTGTTTTCAACACTTCCATGAAAGGATTAATAAATTGATAGTTTAAACAAAATGAAAATAATCGACAATCTACTTACAATATAGCAGTATTAAATATCAGCTCGAAGAAAAGCAATAAGCACAACGTATTACTCAGAAATGGAACCTAGTTTTCTAGATTTTTGTTCTCTCTTTTGACACACTGGTTTTTCAAAATTATATATCAAGTCTAAGTTGACATTTTAAGTTCTGGTCTGCCAGTTGAATTCTGCAGCGGTTTTTGTTCAATTTCATTAGCGAAAAAATTGTTATATTGTTATATGTGTGGATTTGAACATACTCAGAAAATTGGCAACATTCCTATGCAGTCGAGGAAATGAATTTCTTGAGAAATGTGAATAGAAATCACTCAAACTAATTCTATTTTGGAATTTATTTTTCATTTGACGATTACATTACAAATCGACAAGTTCAAGTTGCAATTCAGATGGAACATTAATAATCTGTAGAGTAAGGCTCACCAAATATTTAGAAAATTGGCTCTAATTGCACCACGTCTTGAAACCTTCTCTGAAATTCTTGGTTCAACTCTCTTAATATTTGACCATATTCTTGCAGGTCCATGACCTGAACAAACTGCTGAACTGCTGAGAGCTTTGGGAAATGTACCAGGTTCTTTGAGGTTAACTGCCTTTCTCATAAGGATAGTTTCATTTTGAATGCTCTGATACTATCAATTTCTATAAAAAAGAAACACTGTTCTCATGAAGGCATAAATGTAGGAATAGATGTCCTACGTATCACATTACATTCTCCAACCGACATTATGTTTACAAAAACAAACTGCAAGACACGAGACAACACTGCTTTCCAATTCCACGTCTTGCCTCAAACTGAAGTCCCACGTGGCAGTGCACAGTGCTACGTTATTTGCTCTTGCACAAAATCGATCCACTTAGTGACTGCTGGTCTAAAGGATGGCAACAGAAGCTTACGCCCATAATCGTGTCAGGAGCACTACAACTGCGAGGTTACTTCGGCAGGTTCCGTCAGCCCTCATGCATGCCTCCGATGTTGGACTTAGAACAAAATTTCTTACGGGTCATGTTCTGATGAATACCTTTTTTTCTGCTTCATTAAATATGAAAGTTCATATTAATAGGCTATAACTCTGTGGAACGACTGAGGAGGGAGTGCCTATGTTGTAAAATTATTATAAGGGATACAAACTGCGCACACATTAACTAGACAGACTCTAAACCTACCACCAAGGGCTGATATTTCAAAGAAATGTATATGGCTGTAGAATAGGATTATAATAGTGTCAGAAATCTCTTTAGAATTAATTTAATTTCTACAACTTAAAAGTTGGTGCATTTTCAGGCAGCTATATAGTACAATTTTAGTTCTTCTTAAACATTTTTAGTAAGATGTCAAAACTAATCATTTGGAAGTGTTTACTACAGTTTTTCTGTAAGAAAATGCAGCAGTAAAGAGTTTATGCTTTGTATCAGCATTTTATAAAATAAAGTAATGTAACTTAATTCATATATGCATAGTTATTGAACAAGAGCAAAACATGTATTTTAAATATTGAGGTATTTGAGAGAAACATTTTAGAATTTGTGAATTGTTTTAGTTGTAAATTCTTATTAAGGTAATTTGAAAATTGTATTAAGAGGAAGCACAGTAAGTTGTCAACTAATTTGTGGAAGACGTTCTTGCAATAAGTCAAACATCTCGCAAGGTCTCACATAGCAATCCAGTTGTTTCCGAAGGTGTTCTGCGGCAATCAGCCCAATGTTGTCTCTGTAGCAGTCACCTTATATGTATGTATAAGTCTATTTAAATATTATAAGTTTTATGGCTTGATTTCAGCCTTGGCTGTTTCTCAGGCCACGAGAACGCGCTCTAGTAACAAAGATTAACACCTTGGAATAGTACATTCATTAATACAGCATTTCTTCTCTTTCCACTGGTGTCCTGAGATTAACATTTATATACAGCACTATTTGATTATTCAGTGCATTAAATTCTCCAATTTCTATCAGTTGTATTTCACATTCACCAGGTTAATTATTTTTAATATCATGAAAAGTTTTAAGTTTTTGTCTTTTGGACACATGTTATACACTTTCTTAGCCGGGCCAAAGTGTATAAATCAAATCCCTGAACATTCCAAAAACTGCAAAATAATTCTAGGGAAGAAATAGCTTATTTTCCAAGAGGAGTAGCAACATCTAGTTACAATCTGTTAAGATGCTGTAATGCCTGTGTTCAAGCACAAAGAGAACATTTACAGTAACTTCTTAGAAAATATAGGAATGTAAGAATCATTACAATAAAATATCATAATTTATTATAAACTTTACTTATCTTTTTAAGAAATTGGTAAATTCTTTACATAAGTCAGGAGACTAGTTTCACAAATATTCATTCACATCGGCAGTAAATATGTTGATTTTTCTAGTCTCCTGAGTTCTGTAAAGAATTTACCAGTTTCTTAAAAAGAGAAGAGAAGTTTGTAACAAAATATTATTTTTTATTATAATATTTATATTTCTTCATTGTTATTAGCTTCAGTTTTTTACCTATTATGTAAGACAGATTCATTTTTGTAATTTGCAAAACAGTAATGGTACAAGGTGACACAAACAAAAGTGGGAATGCTTGAAATGTATCGTGGCAGCTATGATGAGTTGGCAGAAAATTATTTAAAAAGTGCTACATTCCAACATTGCTTCTTAATTGGGAAGTTGTAAGGTTTCCACTATGTATGAATAAACTGTTTTCTTACATCATTCTTAGTTTTATTGAAGTTGAGATATTCCTTTTTGGTGTCACCCTGTGCTAGTTGGCCTTTTTCATTTACCCTATAGTTTTTATGTATAAGGCAGTCAGTGAAGGTTGAAGGCTGGCAGTGCAGGGTGTTCATTTTTATCTGTGATTTTATCGCGCATAATTTGACGTCAGCAAATCCATTGCTGATGGGGCGAGTTTATATAGATAGATAGATAATTTATTCATCTTGTAAATCATACATTGTACATGAGTTCTATGATATAAGACACGTCAAATTGTGAATTTATAGTGCAATTATCTCTACTTGTAAATTAACAAGTCACATCCAATAAGGACAAGTCAGTGTTTGTACAAAATAAGGATTTTATGATATACACAATTAATTCAGAAATGTAACAATATTATAAACTTTCCATAAATTCACTAAAAATAAAAACAGTGGTTTAGCAAGTATGCCAAAACTGACTTTTCAAATGCTGAAAAATTGCAAGTGGTTTTATTGGCTATAGGCAGTTTATTAAAAAAAGTGATTCCTGGGTTTATTACACTGTTTTGATGAGCTCTTTTATTACTTCTATTCAGATGAATATCCATTCTCTGTCTAGTATTATGGTTATGAACTGTGTCATTAAAGGTACAGTGACCATTTCCTGTCATTAAATTTGTCTTTTTAAATTTTAAAATTTCAAAAATGAAAATTCATGGGAGTGGTAAGATTTTAAATTTTTTAAATAATGGTCTGCATGGTTCCCCTAGCGGCTTGCGATTGTACTTGATGTGCTAACAGCAGCTTTGAGGCCTCCCTCTACCGACAGGTAAATGTATTATTTGAGAGGTGGATCTGCCTGAGTAATATAAAGCTGCGTAATTTCGTCTGGTGTGTAGATATGATAACTGTTTATACAAAAACTATGTACTGCAATGCAATGCACTGCAAAGCTAATTTATGCAGCCATAAAAGTATACCATGAAGAATATACAAAATAAGTCAATGAACTATTATTTCACAATGAATATCTGTTTTTCTGTTATAGTAGTCATATATGCATATTATAAGCCTGTCACATAAAATAGAAATATTTCAATTTTATCTCAATTCTTTTCTATCATCCACAGTTTCCTCACAATGTAACTTCATTACAGACCAGAAAATTAGCAGAATATGTTCTAGGAATGAAAAATAAATTAGTGTTACAATATGTACAAAGCTTTTATCCTAGTCAAAGCAAGAAAATATCACTAGTACATAGTCTTATGTGTCCATTTTCTTATATTTCCTTTCTCTCTTCTCTTTAAACATTGCCTGTATTGCGAGAAGGTATGCTTGATGCCTTTCTGTCATAACATTATTTATTGCTTCTAAATTGGGACCAGTCAGTTTATAGCGTCCAGTGTCTCTCTTTTTGCGAGTAAGTGATCCTGTATTTTGGAAATATTGGTGCACCTATTGATTTTAAAAGACATAATGATAAACATTAATAGACATTTTAATTAAGCATGAGAATGACAAAAAATTTATATCGTATACTGATAAAACATAAGACGTTTATGTTGCAAACAAAAATACGTAAATTTGACGATACCTGGACACTTGAAAACATTACGCTCTGAGGGACTTGTCTGAATGCCGGATAGATTTGCATAAACTCCTCTATGCAGCGGTTTAAACTATATTTATATGTCACACTAATTTTAATGCCGGTACAAAAGTAGCATTCAACCATGAAGACGTGGTGCACGATGTTCAGATCCAGCTTGTTGTATTAGTTACTAGTGCAACCACAGAGTGCTGTAATTTGTTTACTGTTCTGCAAAAATTACCACTTCTTCTCCATAGATGGCACTATGATTTTAAGATAGACTCACCAGTCAACTATGACTTAATTCTTGCTCAATCGGAGGGCGGGAAATAACAAATAAAAATGAACACCGTGTATAGTGATGCATGTCTGCGACCCTCATGCCACTATCAGCATTGTCGCTTAATCTATAAATGTTAGAAGCAATTTGAGTAACATTCTCTCATTGTAATGAACTTGTGAATTATTTCTTGGCTGTCTCTGTCTTTCCTTACTTCTTAAAGACCTCTCTGTATACAACAAAGCTATTTCATTAGTTTATCAATGTTCTCTATCATGGAAACTTAATTTCACAGCATTTGTTGCCCCAACTTGAAGTTTGTGTTATTTACACTAACTGGAGTATTTGTTACAAAAAAGTTTTATTTACAACATTGGTATCCTTCTATCCCTGAAACTTAAGTATGTTAGTCATTATCTGGGACCAGATTTTCATATTCTGAAATCTGCTGAAATATATGTTCTCTTTAAAGTTTCAGATAAATGTAAAAGCAATGATTATGTGAAATTTGAAAAATGCACTGTATGTAAGATATATTGAAATGTATGCGAATTATTAGATATAAAAGATCCATCATACCATACTTTTTATATTAGGGGAAGACCGTGTAATTTGGACCACTTAACTTTAAGCGCTAATAAATGTACAGTATAACTTTGTATGGTCCACAAATTGCTTTAATGCATTAATAAGAGAAACTTATACCATTATGGGAATGTACAGATTTTAGTCGCATCAACATAATATGCAAATCGCAGTTATAATATTTTTCCTAAGGCATGTACAAGGGCTGTTCAATAAAGAAAGATCACAGTTTTTTTTTGACAACGTGCCTTTACTCATTCTCATAATTTTTATGGTCCTTCTCAAAATAGTCTCCCCCTGAATGCGATGCACTTGTCCCAGCATTTCTGCCAATCTTCATAATAATACTGCAAACTATTTTTTGAGATCCTTCAAAATCGCTCCGCAGCCTTCACCACTGCTTCTGATGATGGATAATGCCTCCTACGGAGGCATTTCTTCAAAGTTAGGGATTAGAAAAAAGACACATGGGGCTAAATCCGGACTGTAGGGAGGGTGAGGGATGCACTTCATGTTGATTTTTGCAAGATATTCAGCAACAACATTGACAATATGCGACCGCACATTATCGTAGTGCAGCATCCAGTGTGCTTCATGGAAATGTGGTCTTTTGCACCTGATATGGACTTGCAATGTTTTCAGAACATCCCTGTAGTATTCTCCAGTTACTGATGAGTGTGCAGGTACAACATGCTGATAAACCATTCCATGAATATCAAAGAATGAGATGGCCATAACTTTCCCAGCAGAAGCAACCACTTTTGCTTTTTTGGGGGTTGGTGATGAAGGAGATTTCCACACTGAGTTTTGGTGATTGCTCTCAGGATCAAAATGATGTAGCCAAGTTTCCTCAGCAGTGATTACATTTGAAAGAAACTCTGGATCTTTCTCTAACATCAACCTTAACTGCATGTGACCTCCATTGTAGCCGTTGGTGATACTGAACATGTATGAACTTGCCTGGATCTCACAGGCGGGAACCAGGAGTACCAACAATGAAACTACTACGGCGTGTTTGTTTCACATTAAGCTAACAGAATATAATAACATTGAATTATAATGCAAAAAATTACCATCGTAAAAAAATTATGATCATTCTTTATTGAACAGCCCTCGTATTTTGGAACAGGGATGTGTAATTTGGTCTGATCAGGTGTGTAAATTGGACCGCTACATAATACATTTATAACCCAATCATGTGCCTTAACATTACCTTTTATTGACTGAAATGCACTGTAAAAGTTGATTTAGCACTTGAATAATCATTATTTATACTGCTAACATTGCTTAGAATATCAAAGTGAAGTAAATTAATTTTAACAAATCAATAAAAAAATGCCATACACACTATTATTATTTTCAAGTTCTTTGTTCCAATTTGAGTTGAGCTTCACTGCTTACTCCAAAATGCACCTGTCACAAAAGTAATAAAGAGAATAATTTATATCAGCACACTTTTCATGAGCCCATCCTTTGCATTTATCATGCTGTATCCAATCTTCCTCACGAGATTCCTTGCATAATATATAGCAGGTCTTTTCAGAGCTTTTGGTTCCCTTTGTTCCAAAATGAATCTTTTTGCCCTTGACTCCAGATGTATTAGAAGGCATCACAAGCATTTCTTTATGAGGTGTTCCTGAAGCTCTTAGATTTGCGAGCTTCTCATGTTGTTGTCTGAAGTGTTACACAATTTACATGGTGTGCAACAGAAATAGTTATAAAAATGATCATTTACTACAATAACTTTAGAACACTATTTCATAGTTACTGTTTATTTGAAATTTATTACCTAATTTACTTAATCCATATAATTTTGTTCGGACCAAATTAACTTTACCTTCGGCCCAAATTACACGACAACAGAGGTTTATGAATATCACATATCTTATAAACCTAAATTTTATTAACAATGTAAATCTACGCCACACTTACCTTGATGTATTGGAGTGTTTTGTATTGTAGTTTTGTTTCCAAAGATAGCTTCTAATTGGAGGAAAACACTATAATAAAAGCGGGGCAAAATTACAGCAAAAATGCTCTCAGTAAAAATCACAACCTTCCTCCAAGGTCACTGATGCTGGAATGCCGAAAACTGGGGAGAACGCTTGCAACAAGGACTGCTCAAGGTAGCCCTCTGGTTGGTACTGTTATCTGTGGCCATTCTCTTAAACTGATCATGGACCAAAATACATGCTGATCCAAATTACACGGTCCTCCCATACTGATACTGATTGTCACTGAACAAGGCAGCATTAAGAATTTTGCCATTACCACGACTACAAAATCTCTGCATTTCATGGGTAACAATTCTAAAAATATATTGATAATGGTTTGATGTTGGATTGGCAAGCATGTACAAAAATAATAAAGCAAAGCATACCTACACTAACAGTCGATTCACTGTTATTGCAAAGCACAGAGCTATGATGCAGTTTAAGACAGTAAATCACGGTTAACGTGAAAACTAGATGTGATACACGAAAACCAGTAATATTTCTCAAATCAGGAGACCTTAATTAGTCATCAACTATCAGATGCTTTGCCGCAAAACCATGCTGGGTAGTGTTATGTTTAAACTGTAGCAAATACAATGAACTACAAGGAAGGATTTGTCATGTGATACATGGAATCTGGTCCGCATAAAGTAGTAATATTTTAATTGCAAAACTATTTTTAGTTGGTTTATTGATACCCGTCACTTGTTTTTTATATTAATGAGAGACTAGTTACAAAGGCAATCGCTTCAATTTTCAATCTCTTTCCAACTGGCATCTGTTGTCTGCTCTCTCTCTCTCTCTCTCTCTCTCTGGTGGTGGAACAATGAACTTTTTTTGTCAAATTATGCACTGGTGGGATTTCAAAGTTCATTACACGATCCTTATTTTTTTATACAAATATGTTCTCCCATGTTGTCAATTTATTTTCTTTTATCGCTCCTTTTAATAATTTTGGATTTGGATTAATGTCATGATTTTCATCCCAAAAATAAAATGCTACTGCTGACTGATCTTGTTTCAATCTGATGTTTCTAAAGTGCTCTTTGCTCCACCACCAGAGAGATAGCAGACAACAACAGATGCCAGATGGAAAGAAATTGAAAATGGATGCGATTGCCTTTGAAACTAGTCTCTCATTAATATAAAAAAGTAAGTGACGAGTATCAATAAACCAACTAAAAATAGATTTTGCAATTAATTTTGACTTCGCTGTTACTAAATTCCTCCAAACACATATAGTAATATTTTGCTTCAACTACTGGGTCATTCATTTTTATAAATTTTTTTAAAGGTTGTACAAGCTGAGCTAATTGGTTGCAGATATTACCTGCAAAACACTATGGTGCACATAATTAGCACCAGGTGAAACTACAAAGTATAATTGTCCAAGGGCAGTTTCTTCCTCTTGTGACCTCCGATGACCCAAGTAGTGGATGGGGGATTGCATGGCATGATTGTCTGCCTTTATCACCATTGTCAGCATCACTACCAAGATGAACTAGTCTGTTAAAACTTGGATTGGACACTTAAAGATGTTCTTTACCATAGGGTCATCTGCCAAATGCAAGTTGTACAATGCTGAGTTTCTAAAGAAGAGAAGCATGATGTATTGTAAATCCAAATCAAATCAAATTTTATTGAAACAATAACATTTACATTAGTTAATTGATGGAAATTAATCGTTTATCTACACTAGCCGTATATAGGCTAAGATATTTGATGGATAGAGTCAAATGAAAAATTCAATGCCATGCCTGGGATTTGAACCACGGAAACCAGAAGATCCGTGGTTCAAATCCCGGCCATGGCATTGAATTTTTCATGTTGACCCTATCCATCAAATAACATTTACATGTTTGAGCAAAGCTCTTAAACTGGTGTCTCGTCAGTATACATACACTACAGAATGAGCTGTGAGAACTTTATTACTGATGGCATGGTGCAAGAAATCTAGAGATGGTCGAACAGATGTTCATGATGAGTTTGGTTAGTGATGGAAGTGTTTGATCACCAGGGCAAGAACTTTAGACACCCAACCTAATAAGTTTGCTACACAAAGACCATAGAACTTGGTTTGTTTACAAAGAATTGAGGGTGGGATTTGTAGAGCACACTACACTTGATTTCGACCTTGGGTACGCAGTCAGTCGACGACAACAAACAGAGGCTCTTGACTAAGCGCGTCTATATCGAGTAAGGCAGGAGTACGGCAGGGATGTAAACTTAGTCCAGTATTATTTAATCTTTATATCGATGGAATTTTAGAGGAGATATCAAGTAGTAGGGTACATTCACCAGTTATTAATAATAAACAAATACCAGGGCTACTGTTTGCAGATGACCTAGTAGTTGGGTCCATATCAAGTGGAGGGCTGAGAAGAGCAATCGAGGCAGCCAATTCTTATTGCAATAAATGGGGTTTGAAAGTGAATGAAAACAAAACAAAGATTATGGTCTTCAAAAAAGGATACAGGTTGCATAAGGATGAGAAATGGAAGGATAATAGAAGAGAAATAGAGGTAGTAAGAAAATTTGATTATTAGGGTACAAGGTTGAGTTCAGATGGCCGCTGGAAAGAGCAAAAAAAGATGTCTGTGGCAAAAGGTAAAATGCCATGAGAGTGATAAAATCATGTACAGTAAACTGCCAGATATAAATGCCAAATGGTTGGAGAGGATTTATACGACAGTAGTAGAAAATAGAATGTTACATGGATAAGAGGTTTGGGGAGTAGATGAGGCTTGGAGAGAGACTGATAGAGTGCATAGATCCTTTTGTTAATATAGATTGGGATTACCAATAGCATCACCTAATGGGGCAGCACAATTAGAACTAGGCAGGCATTCTACTAAAATTAATATCTTGTCAAGGACAATGAAATATTTATACAGAATCACTAACTTGGAAGATGGCAATATAATTAAAGAATGTTTTCATATTCAAAAGAGAAGTAACTGGGGTGGATGTTGGGCATATAAAATGTATGACTTGTTGAAGCAGATAGGTATGGGTCATTCTTGGATAAATGCAGAGTATGGGTATAGAGGCTTCTGGAAAGAAGTTAAGCTAAGATTAGAAGATATTGACAGACAAGACATTTTTGCTAGTACAAGTGACAAAAGCTCACTGAGATTATATAGAGAAATAAAAACAACCTGGGGGAGGGAAGGATATATAGATATATGTAGTAAGTTAGGGCGAGAAGGTTTTGCTTGGGCGAGAACAGGAGTGAGAAACTTGAAAGATACAGATCAAGAGAGGGAGCTAGGTAAATGTCCATTGTGTGGAGAAGAGAATGCAGATTTCCACTGTATATTAAATTGTAGTCAAACAAAGATATGGAGAGAGCAGGCTTGGCTACATAAATGGGACAATTTGGGGGGTGAAATAGTAATTGGAAAAATGTTGTCAGTAAAAGGAGAAAAGAACAGGAGAAATACTGGGAATTATTTAGCGAAAGTTAAAGAGAGATGGCTAAGAACAATTAAGAGAAAAGTGTAGAGTGGGATAGGTGAAATGGCAGAAAGTGTGAAAAGGAGCAGAGGGCCTCCAATACACAAACACCTAGGGTTAGGTGTATAGGGACCAAATTATTGTTCACTGGGGGGCAACATGATAACATGATAGGATTTTCAGAATTTAGGAATATATGGCATATTTCAGTATGGATTTTATATTTGAAATCTTGATTTTGTATTTCTATTTGTTGATGTAAAAGGAAATAAATTACTACTACTAATAAAAAAAAACTTATTACATATGTCTATATATCCTTCCCTCCCCCAGATTATTCCATATGCCTATCTATATGCCCTAACCAATTTCAGTCTTATGTTTTTTTATTCTTTATTATATCTCTTTGTTGACGTAATTCCATTATTTCATTGTATGTTGTTATATGTCAAACACCATTATCTTTAAAAAAAAAGAAAACATAATTTAAAGGGAAATTATAGATGTTTAAAAGTGTTGAGGTTTGTGTGGATTGTGCTATGTTTGACTCTGATGTAAACCTATATATTCATGAGAGGTTATAAGGAAATGAGTATGTTCTTATGAAGCTGAGCAGTGACCATTTGTAAATAGCTGTCCATGTGTGGGTCAGTGCCATGATTGTACATATCCATGGAAATGAAATACCAAGTTTTTGGAGGTTCACTCATATTTTGTTTGGCAGAAGCAGCTAGGCACATACAGTGCCATTATATGAGGTACGTCCAAAAAGTAAGTTCTGTTTGGTAATAACATTAAATTGTGTACAGATAGAGAAAAATTATTTATTGCACACAATTCTACAGCTCTTAAACTACTTTTCCAAATAACTGCCAAAATTTTGCAGGCATTTGTCATAGCGAGGCACAAGTTTTTGTATACCTTCTTCATAGAAGTTTGCCGCCTGTGTCTTCAACCAGCTGGAAACATTTGCTTTCAGCTCTTTGTCATTGTTGAAGTGTTGACCGCCAAGGAAAGATTTGAGATGTAAAAACAGATGAAAGTCGGTAGGAGCGAGGTCAGGACTGTACGGGGGTTGGTCAAACATGTCCCAGCCAAATCCCTGTAGGATGTTTTTCGTCAAATTTGCAGTGTATGGTCGTGCGTTGTCGTGAAGAAACACAACACCTTTTGACATCGCAAATTCGCCAATAAATTTCAATTGGTTTCACTTTTCTAGCGTTCAGAAAACGAATCACAGATCTGATTTCACAAGCGGCGGGATTTTCAATTAACACCAACATTGTAAACAAGCACAACTAAGCGTACATGGCTGACAGTGATCTTACAATGGTGCACGTTTTTTCTCCTTGATACAGAGCGTCTACCGTGCATGCGCCGAACTGCAATCGCTGCGCTGCAGTGGAGATAAATTGAAACAGAACTTACTTTCTGGATGCCGCTTGTAAATCAAATTGTATATTCTAATGTTAATTGGAGCACAAAACTAGAGTACTTGTGTGTTCCGGACATAACAGTTAAATGTTATTATGTTTTGGTAACATTTAGTGTTGGACAATACTGTAGTAGCTCTGCAAAAATTGTGATTTTAAACACTAATATACCTTGGCTGGTAACATTTATGTGAATATTAAAAAATATTCACTTTTTTTATATAGGCTTGGCTTATAATAAGCACTCTTTCCTAGAGACACTCTGTCAGATAGTGCTTCTTTTTGAACAGGAATACTCATGTTTTCATTGTTCATATTGTCTTTAAAAGGTATATTATTTCACATGTACCAAGTGACCAAATTTATTTGGAATTTGAGACAACTAAATTTAAATATTAGATGGTAAACCATATATTGCAGCGCTTCTATGGACAAGAAAAAACTTCCAAACTGTAGTACAACTGAGTTATTTAGTAGCTGCCTCAAAAGAGACAAATTGTGAGATCTAGTGATTTATATTGAAAACAGTGCTGCATTTTCATGGTAGAAAGCTATTTATGAACTTGAAGGATATATGCGCAAGCTTTCTTGAGCTTTCGGGTCCCAAGTCCTCATTCGGTAGGTTTCCCCAATTTCTGTAAACACAGATGACAACTTTGAAACAGGAAATGCGCCACACACTGCGACATCTAGTGGCTAATATGCTAAGCTTTCACACATATGCCATTTCATTTTGAGCAATTTTGAGGTTAATTATTAGCTAACCAGTTTACAACAAATCTAAAAGCAAGACTATGTTGTTAATGTTATGGCTCTCAAAAGGGGACACACTATTATACGTCTACCTCCATATAACTGTAATCTGAATGCAATTGAGCTGGCGTGGGCAAAAATAAAGAATGTTTTCAAAGTACGCAATATTATCGATAGCCACAAATATGCAGAAACTTGCTATAGAAGCGACGGATTGGGAAGGATACGATAAGAAGGTCCAAGTCTGGAAATGCAATATTGGAGAAATGATGGTGTAATAGAAAATGTAATTGATGAAATTATTATCACATCAGAGGATACCAGTGAGGCAATAGACTTGGAAATCAAAGAATCACAAGCCGAGTGAGTGTATATAGGTGTCATAATATTTGTTTTCTACTTTTATGTCTTTCATAACAGTAAATATATAAGCATACAGCATATCGGATGGAGTTCTATTGATTGTTGACATATCTCATACCTTCGGCGCATATCTTTACTTATCTTACTGCAATTTGGCTGAATTGTGTTTTTCTAAGTTGACCACACTGCAGAAACAAGAGCATGTTAGCTCTTTCTTTTTCCCCTCTGCCTGCACCACACTGTAATTCCAGTGCTCAAGAAATCGTGCGCATATAATAAAGAAGTTTGCCAGTGCTTGGAATAGTTGTTTTCCTAGCTTTATCAGAATATGTGCAAATTTCCAGAAAAAGGAGCTAAAAGGATGTTTATAATTCATTTTAGTTCTGTTATTTTTATTTCTTTTCCTTGCAATAGATACACCACTCTCTTTTGCACCACTGGCCCTGTTAAAGCTTGTTCACAGTTAGCAGAATTAAGAGGAAGCTTACCTGAGACAGGAAGCAAGAACCTTCTTGTTCCCATTTCTGGGGAAGGCATATTACATCCATAATTCGTAATTCATACTGTTCATTTTGATGGGCCTCGCTGCAAAAATTTGACGTGACATGAAGCAACTACTAGAGTTCTTTCTATTTATATCCCGGGAACATGAAACTGGATGAAATTTCAGCAAATGTGCATCCTGATTATAGGTACCGATGCCCTCAGATCCATTGAAAACTAAAGAACAATACAAATAAAAACAGGTATGGCTCCTGAGACTATGTGAAAAAACATTACTGGCCAGTTACAAAAAAATGGCATCCCAATGCAGAAACTTGTTTTTTCACTTCATGTTTCATATGCTCATAGATATACATTTCTTCTCATTCCTAGAGTATTGTGAAACACAATGTTATATGAGGTGTGTTAAATACATAGTGGGAAATGTTGTTTTTCTTAAAGAATCTTTATTTATTCATTACCATGCAATTTATCCTCCTGAAAGTAATCTCCCTTAGATACGAGGATGAGTCAAATAAAAACCTTAGATATCCTTTTAAATATTATTGTGCAGAAGTGGTACAAAGCTGTATCTCTTTTCAATATAAACTCCCCCACACTCAATGCAAGTCCTCCAGCATTTACAAAGTGCATAAATACCTTTAGAAAAAAATTCTTTTGGTAATCCGCACAATCCACATTCACCGTGTGGCGTGCCTCTTCATCGGAACGGAACTTCTTTCCTCCCATTGCATCTTTGAGTGGTCAAAACATATGGAAATCAAGTTAAGTTAATTGGGAGTCGATTAATAACACAAAACAACACTCACTTTTAAATTTTCCCGGAACCGGTTTCTGAGGGCTTCCCTCTATCTTCAGCCGGACATCGACTAGTTCTCATTGGTGTAGCTGGCAATATTTTGTCTTCGGTCTCCTCTGGTGGCGGTCCGAGGAACTTATTGAAATAGCACAGAAAAATGACTTTCCCAAATCACTAGTAGACAAAAAAGTGAACTTAGCAAAAAAGAAGAAACTACTAAAGGAAACCACAACCCTCTCAGCTACAGAAACTAAAATGATCTTCAAAAAATTCACTTACCATCCATGGGCCTTTGATAAATTCAAAAAAGTCTTCAAAAAACAAAACATTCAACTAGCTCCAGTGAACCATTACTCCTTAAAAAACCTAATTTGCTCAAACATCAAAGATGCCATTCCATCTAACAAAAAATCTGGTATATATCAAATTGAATGCTATGACTGTAGTCAAATTTATATTGGAAAAACCAAAAGAAATTTAGAAACAAGAGCAAAGGAACACTTTAGGAACATAAAGTACAAACAATTAGAAAAATCAGCAGTTGCCACGCATTTTTGGGAAAAAAACCACAACATAAATCCAGAACCAAAATTACTAAAACATACAACAGGAAAAGAAGAGCTGTCCACATGGGAACAAATCTTTATTTCAAAAAATAGGAACAAAGTATTCAATTTCGACATCCCCCAGAAAGATTTGTTCAGCAAGTTCCTCGGACCGCCACCAGAGGAGACCGAAGACAAAATATTGCCAGCTACACCAATGAGAACTAGTCGATGTCCGGCTGAAGATAGAGGGAAGCCCTCAGAAACCGGTTCCGGGAAAATTTAAAAGTGAGTGTTGTTTTGTGTTATTAATCGACTCCCAATTAACTTAATTTATACAACAACATTGTTTTCAACACTTCCATGAAAGGATTTATATGGGAATCACTTGGGGCAAGGTCTGATGAGTATGCTGGATGAGGAAGACATTCAAATTGCAGATCTGTGATTGTTGCAACTGTTGTGCAGGCAGTGTGGGGCCTTGCGTTATCATGTTCCAAAAGGACACCCGCTGACAGCAATACATGTCGCTTTGATTTGAATGCAGGCCGCAGACGATTTTTTAGGAGATCTGTGTATTATGCACTAGTGACAGTGGACCCTCTAGGCATGTAATACTCCAAAATGAAGCCTTTTTTGTCCAAAAAGAGGGTCAGCATAACCTTCCCTGCTGATGGTTCTGTTCGAAACTTCTGTGGTTTTGGTGATAAGGGATGGCGCAGTTCCTTGCTCACTCTCTTCATTTCTGATTGGTGAAAGTGAACCCAGGTTTCGTCCCCAGTAATGATTCTTGCACAGATGTGATCACCTTCCCGTTCAAAGCACCAAAGAAGTTCGTCACAAGCATCAACACATCGTTCTCTCATTTCAGGAGTCAGCTGCCATGGCACCCATCATGCAGAAACTTTGTGAAACTGGAGCACATCATGCACAATGTGGTGTGCTGACCCATGACTAATCTGTAAACATGCTGCAATGTCATTCAGTGTCACTCGGCGGTTTTCCTTCACTATGGCTTCAACAGCTGCAATGTTCTGTGGAGTCACAACTTGTGCCTGACCTCGATGTGGAGCATCTTCCACTGAAGTCACACCATTTGCAAACTTCCTACTCCATTCGTAGACTTGCTGCTGTGACAAACCTGCATCACTGCACTGAACCATCATTCATCGATGAATTTCAATAGGTTTCACACCTTCACTACGCAAAAACCGAATAACAGAAGGCTTTTCTTCCCTGGTGCAAGTTGCAAGTGGGGCGGCCATCTTTATACTGATACTGTGACAGTATATGTGCATCTGCACTATGCTGCCCCCTACAGGCCATTCTGCATGTGTTTGTTGCATGCTTACCCACTTACAGGATAATGGCGCGAAATTTGGATTTGTTATTACAAATTTAGGGTTTTCATATGACTCACCCTCGTATAATACACTTGTGCCATTGCTTTTTCCAATCTTTGTTAGAGGTGTTCTGAAACTGGCCTTTCGTTATGGTCTTCAGCAGCTATCTTTTTATCTTATCAATGATAGCAGAACATTATCCTTTCAAAGATCTCTTCAGCCTCTGGAATAAAAAGAAGTCATAGAGGGCCTGTTCAGTAAATACTGTGGCTGAGGCAATGCAACAGCTTTTTTCCCAGGAAAATACAGAAAAAGCAGTCAGGTGAGAGTAGAAGAGTTATCTTTAGACAATTTTCATGAATTAGCACAGTTCTAGTTTTCATTGGATTGCTTCATGCAAATGGCACGTAACTTCCAGGTAGTATTCCTCCTAATAGTATGACCATATGCGAGAATTCATGATGCATCACACAACTGAAATTGAAGAAAACATGAGAAGAGCATTATCATTTGATCAAACTTGACACATGTTTTTTTGTTAATTTTTAGATGAGTTGTATTTATTACACATCTGCTTCACTTTCGTACCATGTTTTTTGTTCTCTCTCTCTCTCCCTCTCTCTCTCTCTCTCTCTCTCTCTCTCTCTCTCTCTCTCTCTCTCTCTCTCTCTCTCTCTCTCTCTCTCTCTCTCTCTCTCTCTCTCTCTCTCTCTCTCTTGGCTCTTCAGGCAGCTTACATCAAAATGATTGGATGTGATTTCCAAATCATAACCATGTACCCATGCTTTGTTAGTTGTTGTGACTTTAAGTATTTCTGAACCAGTTTGTCTTCATTCAGCAATTCCTAAATAATATCTATGTGACTTTTTGTGTTGAAATTCAGCAATTTTGGAACAAACTTTCCTGCCACACATCATGCGCATGTCATGGCATGACCCAAAATACACATTGACACCATCAGCAACCTCTCTGATAGTAATTGTTGAAATGCCAGTGCCCCTCACAAATTTTCATCAACATTTCAGTTGCTGCGCTGCATTGAATGCCAGTTTGCATTCAAAACAATTTTTGATCCATCCGTTTTGAAAGTAAAATAGTCATTGATCACACCAAAACATGTATAACCTTTCTGACTGTCAACTAAACATTCTGAACAGCTTTAATCAACATATTCAAGAACATTTGTAACAAAATAATAAAATATTTTGAAAATTGGATTTACAAAGCCTATAAAATCAATAAATTCCCATTGTTTTTTATCACCCCTTGTATATTATTCTGTTCCTAATCTCATTATTGTTATGGTTTTTGTTCTTGGGTCATTGTGAACCAGCCTGTACTAGAAAGGAAATCAAACTCTACTAAACATTTTTGTGACGGCACCAGTTGTAAAATTTGAAGCTTTCACAGCAATGATTATTAATTAGAGCTTCTTTAGTTACCAGCCATACAATATTTATAAAGTTGCTCAAGTTTTCGTCATGCTTGCTCTATGGCCTTCTAAAGGAAGTGATGGGCTTCACCTGACTTGGTGTAGGGGCCGAGTGTAATGGCATCATCCAATGGGAATTGGTTTTCTGTGATTGGGTCGGCAAAGAGGTGCTGGCAATGTTAAAACTGTTTCTTCTAACTCTCCGCTGTTTGAGTGCTTTCGTTCATGCTATGCTCAGCCCTAGGCCATTGTCTCTTAAAATTGTTAGAATATGATTTAATTTCACTTGCTTCTTTTATAAGTCTGTTGTAATATAGGTCACTGTGGTGTAAAGACCATGGCATCGTCAAATAAAAAGACAAACATCGGTGAGCGAGAGGAAACAGTTTTAGCATTGCCAGCACCTCTGTGCTGACCCAATAACAGAACACTATTCCCCATTGGACGGTGCCATTAAGCCCCACCCCTGCACCTGAAGGGATATATACTGCCCATCATCATTGCCTCAAGAAAGCCATAGAAGGAGCATGGGCAAAATCGGAAGCAACTCTATAAACATTGCATGGTTGGTAACCTGAGAAGCTCTAATTAACAGTACCGGTTGTTTGAATTTGACTTGCTAGCCCATATCAGATATTGCTTACCTCTCTTCATGCAGCTTTATGTCAATTCCTGGAAAGTATGGATTGACTACAGTCTCTTTTAAACAGTAACAACATAAATTCAAATTGACTAGCAGGAAGTTGCAAATAAACTTGGATCATCCAATGTAGAATATAGATGTGGGCATGATTATACAGCCGCCACTGCCATCACCACCGCCACCGCTACCGCCACCACCACCACTATTTATCATCATCATCATCATCATCATCATCATCATCATCATCATCATCATCATCATCATCATCATCATCATCATCATCATCATCATCATCACAATCATTACCATCATTGACAATTAACTGTCAAATAATATACAAATGTTTGTTAAGCTATATAGAATGTAATTTGTGTACAACAGTGTTTTGGGAGATTGACCATTGATACTGAGATTTTAAACTGCCACATTTATTGATATATTCTTTAAAAATATTCATGATACACCATTAATAAAAAATATATAATGTTGTACATTCACATTACCTTCTCTATGCAAGAAATATTTGGTTACAATATCCAGAAAACGGCATTCAAATGGTTGCTTGTGTTAAACTCTTGCAATGAAAAAATAAAAAGAAAACATTTGCAAACTTTCAAAAACATGAACTATACTGCATCTGTCTAATACACTTTTTGTATTACTTCGCGCCCATGTGCACATGCGTGACAGATGACAAAGACACTCTGGCCCATGTGTTACGCCATATTACATTCAAACAAGTTGTATGCATAAGATTACTTTACCAGTAGGTTTTTTTGTGTAGGTTTTTGTTCGCTGAATTGCTCACAGCAAAGTGTGCTTCTTAGGACAGCAGGAGTATAGATAATGCACTCAGATTTGGGATCATTTGGCAAATGTCTAATTATGAAAAAAAAAGAAAAGAACCTAACCAAATTGCATATTGTAATAAATGCTACTTTTCTCCTGTAAGCTTTTATTTCTTATGATTTCGTGATTATACAAAATTGATAGAAAATTCAATCTAATAAAGAGGACTTAATAGGATATTTGTGAATAATTCAGAATGTAGTTTTTTGAGTCAATTTTTAGACTTTGCTGCAACTGAATATTTCGTTTACAGATAATTCAATTGAGATAACTTCTATTTTAAATGACTTCAGTTCCAAATACACATGCTTTAATACTGCTCATATATTCAGTCAGATTTTGTACTTGAAAAAGCCAGTATTCAAACTAAGCTCCATAGCATTCATTTTTACAGCAGAGCTTCTTGCAATACTAACAGCCTTAAAGTATGATGAGTTCGTTAGAGAATACTCCATTTTATTTTTCCAGATACCAAAAACTCTAATGGACTAAATTATCAAAGCAATCATCCTCTTGGATTTGCCATACTAAATATGACAGAGCAGTTAGCAAAATTAGTTTCGGTCAACGTCTGTTCAGGAGTCAATGGAAATATAATGAGGACAATTGGGAGCATGCTTTGCTGATGGGCAATGGTATCAAGTTTGAAGAAACCACGATTTTAGACAGCATTGCCTACTATCATGCCAGGCTCTATCGAGAAGCTATCGAAATTCAAAAACATAAAAACAATTTCAACAAGAAGGTAGAAATATCATGCCTTCACAAAGCATGGGTACCGGTATTAGAAGACACAAAAGTAAAGCCATAGAGAACAAACCAGACCAATAGCAGCACACACTCACAGTCGCATGGAGATTGGCTGATAAAGAACCAATGGCAGGCAAGTAGGCGTTGACAAACTGGCTATATTTGACGAGGCCTCATGCCAAATGACATTCCAGCAAGTATCTAGCTAGAATCCTCTGAAGATGCTTGTCAAAGATATGAGCGAAACGCCAGGAGAATTTTCATCCTCTGGACCATGACCCACAAGCCCGTGAAATACATTCTATTGGATTAACACTGGCCATGAAAGCCTAAGCATGTACATGGGAAAAATGTGTTCTATATCCATCCATATACCGTTTCAGTGCATCTGGCGCACTTGATAAAAATAAAGTTAAAAAGTCATAGAGCAAATGTAAAAATTCGGCGTGGATTTAAGACAAACATTCATTTTCATTATTTTCTGATGTACTCAAAAAACAATGGTATAAGTATACAAATGTTCAAGAAAAATGATAATTATAGCCAGCTTAAAATCGTAATAGACCAGCTTTATGCACGATATTTTAAAGCATATATATATATATATATTTGTTTCATGCACTTCTAGTTTAGTTTTTGTTTCTATTTCTTTCTTTCCCGTTGTATTATTAATTTGTAGTAAATATTAGCTGCTTAAAAAGCAATTAGCAGCAAAGTTTACATTAGGGGAGCACATCATTCAGTTTGATAACTCGGAAATATTGGCTTCAACTTTACACTATTATTCTCGTCTATACCGTGAAGCCATTGAAATATACAAACATGAAAATAACATGAATTGTAAAGAAGAAGGCCTAAAACTAAACAAGATATGGACAACAGCGTTAACAAAAGCTGAAACCAAGGATTCTACTTGCAGCAATCAGACGTCAGCAGGACAAAGCACCGCCCACTCTCAGATCCAGCCCACCACCAACGCGATCCAATCACAGGCAGCTCTCTGAGCAGCTCCCGGTACATATACTGCGACCCAAAGAGCAAAAAGCACAGTTGCAGTTGAGACTTCCGCCAGGACACTCCGATCGCACTGCCACTGAAGATGTCTGCTGCAGCCGCAGACGAAACGTCTGGGTAGATGAAGAAGTAGCCCAGTAGACCACGGCCCACAAGTCCGTTTAATACTTTTTATTATATTAGCTGCTTGCTTATTCTATTTTAAATTTCTTGATTTATTCTACCATTTTTGGTGAACATCAGTGCTAAATATTTGTACTCTGTTACATATTCTAATGTTTCTTATTTCTGTTTATTAATTTTCATTTTTCCCTTCCTACATATTGTGACTTTGTGGGTTCGTAAAATTAAAAGTTGATATGTAAAATATCAGGCTATTAACAGTGAAGCAAACAAATATCTACAAATATAACGGTTAACAGTTTGCATAAATTCATAATGCTCTTTATTATCATAGAAAGACACTGTTTGTACACCCCTTTGCAGCAAGCTGATGTAACATAAACCAACACAATCTCTCGTCACTTCTACACATGTAAATAAACAAAAGAGTTCACTTTCAAATCACAGCTGCATGTGCACAATTATCGAGTCCCATTACGACTGACTCATAAACTAGTCATGGCTTCTTTTGTCTCCACTCACTGTTCCAGAAATTAGTGGAATGTTCTCTAACCATCAAGACGGCACCAAAAGAAAGACGAACCTTTCAGTCATCTATCTTTATCTGTTTCAGCAAGCTTTTTATCTCCGCGTTGCCCTATCTGTCCATTTGTGCAAGCCAGCCTCGCCAGTCGCAACAATGGCTCGCCACAATATATCTTATTTTTCTTTGGATTTATTTTCATTCCTCTTTTATATACTGATTCCACTGCACCTTTGTTTCTACTAAATATCTCTATAGAATCAATATTAATGAATTACCTTTCAGTGTTTACTGTACTGGAAAAATTTGTTTTCATATATTCTTTACACGCAAGAAAAGATGAACAGCCATACAACATTTCCAAGATCAGATAGTAAGTTAGGCACCCATCTTCCATGCAATATTGCTGTCTTACTTGTGGCTCAAAACATTTGTAAACGGTGTTCCTTTTTACTTGTGGTTTTACTGCGCAAAATTTGATCTCATCATTAGCATCGCTGATAGAGCGAGTTTATATATGATTCCCCTAGCGGCTTGCGATCGTATTTGATCTGCTAACAACAGCTTTTAGGGCTCCCTCTATCGGCAGGTAAATATACTATTTAAGGGGTGTGTCCAGCCCGGGTAATATAAAGGTGCGTAATATCACCTGGTGCATAGACACAATAACTGTTGTAGTTTGTTTTAATGAATTTGAACACTAAATGACAAATAAATGCAAATAATATCTTGCAATTTGGTATTTCTCTGTGAAGATATATCACTTAATATAATTTAATAAAGCAATATCAAATTAATAACAGTATTAGTTTCAAAATATTTTAGTACAGAAACAGATTTTTCTTTTTTTGTCCTTTCAACAGTGCAAGTCATATCGAACAATGAATGAATGAATGAATGAATAAAACGGATTATATGATGCTCAAATGAGTCGAGGGTTCCTAGAGCTCAAGGTTACCCAACATCGTCTTCGTAGGATAAGAGAAAACCCTGGAAAAAACCTTATCCAGGTAACTCTTTCTTAGGAAATTCTAACTTACGAGCTCTTGTGTATGAGGTACACACGCTACCTCACACCACAGAGGCAGGTAAGAAACAGATTATATATATTATTTATTTATAATAATTACTTATGTTTATTACTTCTGAACTGTTACCGTCACTTTGTAGTGTCGAGTATTTCTCATTTTGCAAGTATAACTGATCTTGTAAATGTTTGATTCACCTATTGATTTTAAAAGTAATAAGGATACCTGCATTAAGAAATACATTTTAATTAAGCTTGAGAATGACAAAAAATTTATATCGTATACTGATAAAATGTAAGACACTTATGTTGCAAACAAAAGTATGTCAGATTGATGTTAACTGGACACTTTTGACAACATTATGCTCCGAAGGACTTGTCTGAATGCCAGATAGCTTTGAATAACTTTTCTATGCAGTGGTTTAAAATATATATATATATATGTCGCACTAATTTTAATGCTGGTACAAAAGTAGCATTTAACCTTGAAGAGGCGGGCTCTGTCTACATAGCCACTTGTAGAGTAGAAAGAAACTACTTTACATATGTACTGGAATTATAATCATGATTATCGTAAACAAGGGTGAAGGGAGAGGCCAGTTGTATAAGTTATTAGCGCAATCACACTCAGAGCGTTGTAGTTAGTTACCATTCTGCAAACATTACCGCTTCTTCTCTGTAGAGGGCACTATGATTTCAAGATAGACTCACCAGTCAACTATGACATCATTCTTGCTCTATCGGAGGGTGGAAAATAACTAGTAAGGTTGAACACTGTGTATATACACTGCGATGTTAAAATTTTTAATGCAGTTAAATATCAATGTTTAAGTATCAAATGTTTAATATTAATGCATAACATTTTTGAAGACTATATGTAAGTGCTCGTAAATCTGTATGCAATTGTTTTTTTTTTTATTATTATTGGCAGAGGTTGTATGAGTAATGTCTAATTCTGATAAGTAAACAAATAATTTTAGGGAAAACAAATTGCAGTTTTTTCTTTCCTTCTCTTTCCATTTAAAAGCTAGTTGTCCTGGATGTAACTGCTGTTTCTGCATGTTGAAACTTCCTTGTTCTATTTGAAGTAAATCTTAGGTAAAATATAATGTAGCAAGAGTAAACACTTTTTTTATTTTTATAACATAACATATGTGAATTATGGTTGATAGAGAAAGATATGTGAATGCATCACATAGATTTTTCACCAACTGGTTGTGTATTTAGTGCTACACATGGCTAGTTTCATTGATTTTGGATAGCACTTTATAATAAGCCTGGAATGTTTGTAATAGTTATAACTGCCTTTTCTGTACTGAAGCACAATGTTATTTAAAACTGGTTGCTATAGAAAACTGTCAGGTAATATTATCCTTCTTTAGGTTAAAATGCAGAAATCTAATTCCTTTCTTGGAAGTGTTGAAAACAGTATTGTTGTAATAAATTAACTTTAAAGGGAGTCGATTATCCATTTTTTAAAACAGGAAAACGTTATATACACCAAGGAAGACAAAGGTAACAAGATAGTCATAATGGATAAATCAGATTATATTGAAAAAATGGAAGAAATACTAACTAAAAATTAATATGAAACCATTAACAAAAATCCTTAACAACTTGCATACAATCATTTGAAGAAACAATAGCTAAATCAAGCATAATACCAAACAAATATACAGTTAAACTGGATAACCTAACCTTACCTTAACTTTATAGCTTACCCAAAATACATAAGCCATCTATAACAATGAGAACTATAGTTAGCAGAATAAATTCACCAACATACAAACTTGCAAAGTAGCTAATAAACAAATTCAACTCATTTCCAAAATTCGATAGCCTAAGCATAAGGGGCAGATGTACATATTGAAAAAAATCTAAAATATATTCAAAAATGGTTTAGTGCCAATATGTTAATATTGAGTAAGGAGAAAACAGCAGCCCTAAGCTTCTATAATAAAATGAGTGGAAGTCAATTGTATCCAAAATTAATGCTGGGACAAGACCAAATACATTACGTACAAACTATCAAATTTCTGGGACTAATACTAGATGAAAATTTAAATTGGGAAACTCACATAGAGACATTGACGAAAAAGCTTAGTAAAATGTGTTTCTTAATGAGGGCGATTACAGGCATGTCAAGCTTGAAAGTTCAGAGAATAGTGTACTTTTCATATATACACAGTTTGTTGGCATATGGTATAATTTTTTGGGGAAATTCTAAAGACAGTATAAAAGTATTCAGATACCAAAAGAAAATAATTAGAATCATAGCAGATGTCTCAAGCACAACTAGTTGTAAGCCATACTTCAGTAAATTAGGTATCTTACCACTGCCAAGTATATACATATATGAAACTCTTGTACATATGAAAGCAAGCCTAAGTTTATTCAAAACAAATTCTGAAATTCATATACACAACACTAGAACAAAGAATAATTTATTTGTGAAGTCACACAAAACAAAGATGTATGAAAATAGTTTCACATATGCTGGCTTACATCTTTACAATAAGCTACCTGAATCTATAAAAAAGATTGAATCACAACATCAATTTAAGAAATTGTTATTAAACTTCCTTAGAGCCAATAGCTTCTACAGCGTGGATGAATTTTTAAATTTGTAAATATTTAGTTAGCTACCTTAATTATAAATATTGTACTTAGTTTTTAGTTCTTAGTTTTTAATTTGATGTGTCCTATAACATGTACATGTTTTAATGGATGAATCAATAAATCAAATCAAATCAAAACACCTATGAACTAATAGAACACATTAAGGATACTGAACTAAACGCAGAGGACAGACTAGTCTCGTATGATGTTAAATCACTGTTTCCCAGCATACCAGTAAATCAACTCCCACCATTGATAGAAAAATGGCTCAAATCACTTGGAATGACATCACCTGGAATTTCAGATTACATCGAACTAACAAAATTATGCATAGAACCAAATTTCTTCCAGTTTCAAACAAAATATTTCCACCAAACTTCAGGTTTAGCAATGGGCAGCCCCCTATCACCCTTCCTGGCTGATCTGTGCACGAGTGCATTAGAAATAAGGATCACCAAAGGTTTCCCTTGGGCCCTTTACGCGTTCCCTGCACCGCAAATTAACTTACACTCCGCACGTCAAAGGCAAGGTCCAGCTTGGGCACGTCGCGCTCAGGAACCTATATCCCATATTCCGCTCAACCATGCCACTCCGTCTCCAACTCCAGCTGTATCGGGGATCATCCCGCCCATGATCCTGTATGGCTGTGAGATCTTGGGAACAGTGGCGAATACCACTTTCGTCAGACTCCTGATGCTGCAGAACAGGGCGCTACGGGTCATCTACAATACTGACTGGAGATTTCCCGTCCATATCCTTCATGAACATTCGAACATCCCGTACATTGTCGACGTCATTCGAGAGAGGGCTCGTTCAATGTACGACAAAATTCAAACCCATGGCAACCCTTTGGTGAACTCACTGGGCAGGTATGACCAGAGGGAGCAAAGACGCTTGCCATCATACAAACTCCCTAGAGACGTCTTGGGGTCCCTTGGTTAACCCAAGGGAAACCCCAAACATATTCAAACTCACACAGCGCCTGATGGCTCAAGCGTCAGGACACCCGTACTCAAAATGGGGCAAAAGCTCTAAAGCAGATCCTCCCCCAACGGGAGAAAGTAACAAACCCGCCTTCAGAGAACACTCAAGGGCAACCAGTTAACACCAAATCTCAAACAAACAAAAACCTACCGCCAGCAGAACAAAATGCAATCCAAACTTGACTCACTTCGCAGGTTAAGCCGCAAAGCGGCTAGGTACTACGGCAAAAGACACCCGGACGGGGAAAAAGAAAAATTGCCCCGCCCGACCAGGACTACCTCTGGACCCCTCTGGTTTCCCTTGGATGTTCA
Source organism: Mantis religiosa (assembly GCA_030765055.1). Classification (NCBI taxonomy): domain Eukaryota; kingdom Metazoa; phylum Arthropoda; class Insecta; order Mantodea; family Mantidae; genus Mantis; species Mantis religiosa. The sequence goes on from JAUKNK010000139.1 coordinate 452,003, forward strand.
AACTCTGGCAACAATATGTAGATGACATCTTTGCAATAGTACCAAAAAAAAAACCACATCAGTGATGCACTAAAACTTTTAAATATCCAAGAAAAAAAGCATCAACTTCACTGTAGAGATAGAAAAAGACAAGTATTTACCAGTTTTGGATCTAAAAATAATGAGAAATAAAAACAGAATAAACTTTGGCATTTACAGAAAACCAACACAGCTAATGGCTACAATCCAAGATCCCACAAACAGTCAATCTTCAATAGTTTAACACACAGACTGGTTAACATTCCTCTCACAGCAGAAGAATACAAAACAGAATACAACAAAATTATTGAAATAGCACAAAAAATGACTTTCCCAAATCACTAGTAGACAAAAAAGTGAACTTAGGAAACAAGAAGAAGCTAATAAATGAAACCACAACCCTCTCAGCTACAGAAACTCATATTATTTTCAAAAAATTCACTTACCATCCATGGGCCTTTGATAAATTCAAAAAAGTCTTCAAAAAACAAAACATTCAACTAGCACCAGTCAACCATTACTCCTTAAAAACCTAATTTGCTCAAACATCAAAGATGCCATTCCATCTAACAAAAAATCTGGTATATATTAAATTGAATGTAGTGACTGTAGTCAAATTTATATTGGTAAAACCAAAAGAAATTTAGAAACAAGAGCAAAGGAACACTTTAGGAACATAAACTACAAACAATTAGAAAAATCAGCAGTTGCCATGCATTTTTGGGAAAGAAACCCACAACATAAATCCAGAACCAAAACTATTGAAACATACATCAGGAAAACAAGAACTGTCTACATGGGAAGAAATCTTTATTTAAAAAAAAAAAAACAGCAACAAGGCATTCAGTTTTGACATATCCCAGAAAGATTTGTTCAGCAAGTTCCTCGAACCACCACCAGAGGAGACCTATGACAAAATATCACTAGCTACACCACTGAGATTCAGTTGATGTCCGGTTGACAATGGAGGCAAAGTCTCTGAAACATGTTCTGGGAAAATTTAAAAGAAGTAACTGTTGTTTAGTGTCATTAATCGACTCCCTTTAAATTTAAGCAGAAATCTAAATTTATTTTTTTCTGACCACTTTTTGTGAAAATCTCAGTAACAATGTACCTTGTAACAGAGTTGTTACAGCGTTGAATTGCCATATAATGCACATGTGAATGTGTTGTTCTCTATGTAAGTTTACAGCCGGGGCAGATGTAAAGTGAAAGAGTTCTGGTGCTCTCTTACCTCAAAATAATCTGTTCCTGTGGCATCATATCTAGACAGTTCCTAGAACATAGACAGTAGGTAAATGAGAAGTAACAATGATGTAGGTATTGGTGCTAACAGAATGTCCTGCAGGTGCATTTTATTTTCATATTCTCACCACGTACAATACATTATTCTCATAGATCTATGTTTTAAATATTGATGTATTTTCTCCTGAAATGACATGTTGATTATATTCCTGGTCAACATACTTCTTTAGCAGTAAAAGCTAAAAGGTGCATTGAAGTTCTGAGGCCTCCCACTTTCTTTAGACAAGTACTTATGTGATTGCATGTCTGCTGCAAACACTATGTCCTAAGCAAAGTACTAGGTTAAAAATAACAGTTAAGTACATCCACAAGTGGAAGGTGCAAAACTTTTTTTTCCTTGTATACGTATGATACGAAGGCTGTTCAATAAATAATGATCTCATTTTTTTTTTTTTTTTGACAATGAACCTTTACTCATCCTCAAAATTTTGATGGTCCTTCTCAAAATAGTCTCCCCTGAATGCGATGCACTTGACCCAGCGTTTCTGCCAGTCTTCAAAGACATGCTGGAAACCATTTTATGAGAGGTCCTTCAAAATTACATCTGCAGCCTTCACCACTGCTTCTGATGATGGATAATGCCTCCCACAAAGGCGTTTCTTCAAGTTAGGGAATAGACAAAAGTCACATGGAGCTCAATCCGGACTATAGCGAGGGTGACGGATGCACTTCACGTTGATTTTTGCAAGATATTCAGCAACAACATTGCCAATGTGTGTCCGCGCATTATCATGGTGTAGCATCCAGCTTGTTTCATGGAAATGTGGTCTTTTGCGCCTGACATGGACTTGCAATGTTGTTAGGACATCCCCGTAGTATTCTCCAGTTACTGATGAGTGTGCAGGTACAACATTCTGATAAACCATTCCATGAATATCAAAGAATGAGATGACCATAACCTTCCCAGCAGAAGCAACCACTTTTGTTTTTTGGGGGTTGGTGATGAAGGAGATTTCCACACTAAGCTTTGCTGTTTGTATTCAGGATCAAAATGATGTATCCAAATTTCATCAGTGGTGATTACGTTTGAAAGAAACTCCAGATCTTCCTCTAACATCAAATTTAAATGCATGTAGACCTGCATGTGAATGTCCTTTTGTTTGGGAATCAACAGTCTTGGAACCCATCGCACACAAACCCGTCTCATGTGTAATATTTCTGTCACCAACATATGGGTGGCACCCAGTGAAATGTTCAGTATTTCAGAAAATGATCTTAAGGTAATTCGTCGATCCTCTCTCAAAATGACAGCAGCAGTGTTGATGTTTTCTTCCGTAAGAGCAGTAACTGGAGCACCGGGTCCACTTTCCTTTGAAATTGATTGTCTCCCCTCTTTAAACATTTGAAACCACCTTCGAGCTGTGCTGTAGGGAAGAAAAAACTCTCCATAGGCTCCTGTAATATTGTATAGGCCTCAACTGAAGATTTGTTGAGGCAAAGCAGAATTTCAAAGCCGCATATTGTTCCTCGCATGTTACCTCCATTGCAGCGGTAGGCGATACTGAACATGTCTGAACTTGCCTGATTCTCACAGGCGGGAACCAGGAGTACTAACAATGAAACTACTACGGCGTGTTTGTTTCACATTAAGCTAACAAAATATAATAAGATTGAATTTTAGTGTGAAAAATTATAACCGTAAAAAAAATTATGATCATTCTTTATTGAACAGCCCTCGTTATTTTAAATGACTGGAAGATAAAAATATTGATCAAGTTATTTCTGTATAGAGGAAGCTGTTAAAAGAGCAGGAAATAAAATAAGGATGTTTAATGTAAATCATGGCTGATATGAACAAGATTGCATAGAAATAAAAGGAGGTTGTAGAGGGAGTTAAAATACTGTAAACGAAAGGTGATGAGATGGATATGGAAGATTGTTGTATAGTAAAATGGGCATACAGTGCATATTTGTTAAAAAAAGAGAAAATAAAAGATTGGGAAAAGGTGTCCGTAACCTTTGGTGCAAGTATACCAGTTTTATAATAAGTAGCGAAACTCATTTATTTAATAAATAAATAGCAAAAAGTTGATATATTGCAAAGTTTGGAATTTTTCAACTAGTTACGCCCAAATGAACAGGAAATGTTCTGAGGTTTGATAGTAGATATAAATAACACAATATCCCATGTAACTTATTTTTTTTTCAGTTTCTTTAACAAGAATATAAAAGTTTTAACATTTTAAAAGGTAATTTGTATTACACAAATAAAAATGTTTGTTAATGAATCTCCACTTATCTTAAGAAGTTGAGTTAATATTTCTTTCTTCTTTTTAAAATTGATTTCAAAGGCAATTTGCATTCATCCTCAGTTTTATTGCAAGCAAACTCCGTTATAATAAAACTGGGGATGAATGCAATTTGCCTTCGAAATGAGTTTTAAAAAGAAGGAAGAAGTATTAACATCAACTTCTTAAGCTTAGTGGAGATTCATTAACAAATATTTTTATTTGTGTAATATTTATTACTCCACTGTAACTAGCTTCATTTTCTATGTAATCGGTAATTTGTATTTTTGACATTCATTTATCTTTAGGGTTATATTTGTACCTTGCAAACAAAACACAAAGTTCAACTGAACATACACACTTCTTCCACCACCATAAATTAAATTACATATTCTTTGAGTTTATATTGTAAACTTTCATTTCTGTTTCCTTTACGAATGAGAAACATTTCATCCAGTGAATATATGATTTAAAATTTCCCCTTAAAAACAGATTTTGAATAGAAAATTTGAAATAGTTACAAGACGAACTTGGATGATGGGTTTGCCATTCACGGTGGATCCTGACTAAGATATACTTCTTTTACTGGTGGAAATTGTTGTTCTTGTCCAAACCTTCACTTCCCTTTTATTTGGAACTGTAGGGTCACGTAATTTTCTACTTTCTGCCACTGCAGTTTTGTTGTAGTACTGATAGACTATGTGCTAGGCATTCAGGTGTAAAACTTGTAGGCTGTGGCCAGGGAGCCATACATATATAGCTCTAAAAGTTTTAGTCAGAATCCAAATAAGGCAATAAAAACAAATGTCAAGTTGGGCAACAGTATGCAAAAGGGAAGGGGTGATTCATAAGTCTTTTGCGGGAGTAAAACATGAATTATACAATACAGTTTTGAACAATGTTCTCATTGGACAGTAAATTCCTTTTATGGCAGTTAATTGTTCTTTCACACTAGCCATGTGTAGGACGCACTATGAAAGAGCCAGACTGAAAAATTCAATGCCATACGTGGGATTTGAACCACGGATCTTCTGGTCTCCATCCAGCCACTCTAAACCATTCAGCTACAATGGCTAACATGCCAACATGACATTAAATTCTCCAACAAACTCTTGGCCATAGTAGCTCAATGGTTTAGAGCAGCTGGGCGGAGACCAGAAGATCCGTGGTTCAAATCCCGGCTATGGCATTGAGTTTTTCAGTCTGGCTCTACTCTTTCATAGTGTGTCCTACACATGGTTAGTGTGAAAGAACAATTAACTTCCATAAATTGTACCTAATGGTGGTCTGAACTATAAAACCCGGGGCTTAAAGTGCTTACAGCATAGTAAGTTGCCATTAATGTAGTTTTCTCATGTGTGTATGAGAACTCCTAGTGGTTTACTGGGAAAGACACGAGTCAGTTGGAGAATTTAATGTCATATTGGCATATTGGCCATAGTAGCTCAATGGTTTAGAGCGGCTGGACGGAGACCAGAAGATCCGTGATTCAAATCCCGGCTATGGCATTGAATTTTTCAGTCTGGCTCTACTCTTTCAAATTCTTTTTAAATAAAGTGATGGAGAAGATAAAAAAACTGAAAGGCAAGACTTTGTAGAATACATGGAATTCCAGGGAAATTTTGCAAAATGTACATAAATGATCGAAACAGATGGGATATATTGTCGCAGATATTAAGTTTAAACTAAATTAGGAAATAATTTACTTAAGAAGTTCTCCTTTGTATGTTCTTTTAATGATACACAAAAATTCAGTGTCTTAGATGTGAACTTTGTTTTAATATTACATTGCTAAGTTGCCAAACTAGAATACAAAATATCCTTTCTTTTTATATGAATATCAACTGACTTCTCATCCTCTTGTTGTTAGCAGTTGCTTTTGTGCCTTCCTCATTCATAATTAGCAGTAATATAGATATAAAATTGTGCAGAAATTTTTGAGAAAGAAGAGTAAATGAATATATCATAATAACTTTGCTTCCCTCAGTTATTTGCCTGCTTGCACTAAAATAAGAAATAAATTCTTTTTCTGTTAAACTCCATCCAATATTCAAATCTTGAATGCTAAAATCAGAAGCACTATTAACAGTGAAGTATTCATTTGTTGGATGTTGAAATAGTCACATTTTAAAGACAGTTCTATTATTCATTCTTTCTGAGCTTGTAGGCCGGTTTCATTCTCCAACGTTTCACCAAAAACTGCATCTGTCATCCTCAGTGAAGTCAAAGCTGTGGACACAAAGCCCTAGAGTCCAAGCAAGATTGGAGCACTAATGTAGCTACAGAATAGGAATGAACATAAGGCGGGGCTAGGCATGGCTGGTGTAACGCTGACTAGCCAATGAGGTGTACGCAGCGTTGTATAGTTGAACACGCAGACGGGCTCGCTTTGCTGAACTCTACGGCTAATTTCTTTGCACGCTCAAAAGCTACTAATCACATAATTATTTTGTTTCTCACATGTTACAGAGCTATTTTTTCTGAGGGTGACTGCCCAAACCCCATGTTTGTAGGACATATGGTTTCAGAGATATAGAAAGATAAGGCGCCTGACTAGAAAGAAAAGAATCATTAACTGTCAGTGAAGAAAAACACACACGTGCATGCTGCAGTTGCATTTTGTAACCTGCATTCAGTATAGTGGTTATCTTTTAAGAGTGCACACGTGCTTTTTAAAGTTAGCAAATATACTGCTTAGCTAGCCTGGTACTGGTGCGCCTAGTAGTAACTGTGAAACAACTTATAAGATTTTAGTTAATTGATGAAAATTAATCATTTCTCCACACTAGCCTTTTATAGGCTAAGGTTTCTGATGGATAGAGTCAACATGAAAAATTCAATACCATGGCTGGGATTTGAAGCACAGATCTCCTGGTTTCCGTCCAGTGGTTCTAACTAACCGTCGGTTAGAACGACTGGATGGAAACCAGGTAGATCCGTGGTTCAAATCCCGGCCATGGCATTGAATTTTTCGTGTTGACTCTATCCAACTTATAAGATTTCACATAACCAAGCTAGAAGTATTCTTGTTAATGTGTATTCCTTTTTCAAACAGTTGGCAATTAAAGACAGATTCGAAAGTACAAATTTCGCTCAGAGTCGAGAATTTATGTTACACGCTTGTAATGTGAGTGCTCATTCCGTGATGAACATTGTAAAAGAAGGCAAACCGTTCACCAAATTAGAAGTTCCCATATTTACGTCTCCTTGGAAATAACGAGCAGCTAAAACATGCTACCAACTTGGACGATTTTTAAAAGTGTGTTTTACATAAAACAATTTATGATTTATATAACAGGGCCGTTTAATGAGGGAGAAAATAGAATATACAGGTCTGTATCTTCTAAGTATAATATTCTGAAATTTTCTGGGTTCAAATATAGGAGAACCAATGAAGGTGGGAAATTTCAGCTTGAAAGAAGCGATATTGTTGCTGTAAGATTAAAATTTCTGCACACAATGCACATTAGAAAAACAGCTGATTCATGGTGTAAACATGTACATTCATATCTTCAGTATTTATTAAGTACTTTAATGAAACAAAAATTGGTAATGTCCATTACAGGCAGTATACAACTACGGCATCATTAAAATACAGACTATACACAATTCGTTGAACTGTCACTATTTTGTTTCACTGTAGCAAACTCCATTCTTTTGTCCAACACATCTAATTAGTGTCATTTTGTTTCGCGTGCATATGAACAATGGCCGCGCAAGTGAATTGTTATCTGATTCACAGTTTTAAGATTCAGATTACATATATGTTTCCACACACATGCTGAAATATTAAGCAAACTTCTGTCAGTGTCTGTATGTACATCTCAGATCACTTGCTATGCTGGTTCATTGAGAAAAAGACAAATATATCTTCAATCTGTCACCTGCTCACTATGGAACTGGCAACACCAAGAAAGTACGCTAACTGTATTGACTTATCCCATGTTCATTCTTATTTTGTAGCTACTGTAGTCTGGTAGCATCCAGTTTATTACTGTGCGAGGAAGGAGGGCATGACTTTTGGGGGCAGGGCATGGCTGCCTATTGGCTATCAGCTTTTGGTGTATTGGCTTCGATTTCGGTAAAAAGGAAGCTCCCCTTTGATCTGGTTTCAATCTCACTCCCTTCAAGGCCAGGATCCAAGCCTTACTTAACTACTGCCCCCTTTACTTATACGGTTGAGGTGTTGTCATGTTTCCAAATTTCAATTGCTTCCCATGTCAACAGCCTGGTAGTGAGACATCCTTAAGACTGCGACAGTTTGCTTTAGCTCATAGTATTCATATTCATTTATTGCATCCGTAAATATTACATTCATGATGTGGAATTGTCAAATTACTAACTACACAAAAAATAGTAACAAAAAACAAGAATTACAATAAGTTGTTAAGCATAATAACCAAATAAATAATTAAAATTTACATTCCTTTTATTCCTACCCTTTGTCATTTAAATAATCTTCTACTGAGTAGTTACACTTTTGTAACAAATACTTCTTTTATGTGTTTTTAAACTTTGTGAGGGTGATGTGGAATTGTCAAATTACTAACTACACAAAAAATAGTAACAAGAAATAAGAATTACAATAAGTTGTTAAGCATAATATTCAAATTAATAATTAAAATTTACATTCCTTTTATTCCTACCTTTTGTCATATAAATACTCTTCTACTGAGTATTAACACTTTTGTAACAAATACTTCTTTGATGTGGTTTTAAACTTTGTGAAGGACTCAATGTTTTTATTTCAGTTGGCAGTTTATTGTAGATATGAATTCTGTTGAATTTGAAATTGTGCTCATACATTTTCTTTTTATGATAGGTGACATGTAAGTTTGAACTGTTTCTCGTGTTATGGTCATGAATATCATTGCTTTTTTCAAATTTATCTAAGTTCATTTTAACCTGTACTATAATTTCTAAAAGGTAAATGCTTGGTAATGACAATATGCCTAATTTTTTGAACCATTGCTTACAACTATCTGTTCTCTTTAAATTCATCATAATTCTAATTACCCCTTTTTGGATTCTAAATACTTTGATAATGCTACTACTATTTCACCATTAAGAAATTAATGATTTAAAATTTTCAAAATAGGCTATTCTTAATGTATTCAAATTTACACTGTGCTTCAAAATTGATATTTGGAAACAAATGCTACTTAATTTCTTCATTAGACTTTCAATATGTATATTCCAATTGAGACTGTCGTCCATCCAAACTCCTAAAAATTTTGTCTTTCCTGTATATTTAATTTCATTTTCATCCATTATAATTTCAGGTAAATTAACTGCCTTATTGATTTTATTATGAAAACCCAATGCCTGACTCTTATCCTTATTTATAACTAATTTGTTATTTTGAAACCAAATTGATACTTCTTTCAAATTATTTATTACATTTAATAGGGCTTTCTTTGCCACTGCTGACTTTCCAAGGGCATTCATCCTCATCTTCAGCTATTGGTGATGTTTTAATTGTGTTTTAATATTTAAAAATAAAGCTGAGTGTAAATAAGTGTGACTATTTCAATACTCCAGCAAATTCCATCTTCATTTAAAACAGCCTAAACTTGATTTAAGAGCTACAAAGAGCTAAAGTTATCTCCTTATGTAATTAGCGGGGCTAATAATATCTGTACCTATAGTGACTTTGTCAAGTCTTCCATTAAAATCCATGTCAGCTGTGGCCTTTAAGGGTTCATGCAGAACTATCGCACAATTTGAGCCAGTAGCTCTTACAGACTGCATTAGAATGTTTGGTCCTAGCTTTTCAAATATCCTTTGACATCAAATTTAATTTTAGAGTCGTTATATTGTATTGGAAATGAATAGACCATTGCAGAAGATCTGTGATAATTCTTTGAATTGGAAATCTACATTCCATCCATCAGAAATGCTTGCAAATAATATAATAATAGTACGAAGTTCATAAGGTTGCACTTTATAGTTATTAGCAAGTATAGATTTCATGTAATTACTATTTAAGAATTCTGTAAACTTGCATGTAGAACAATATAAGATACAATTTGTTATGTTTGCAAGAACATAATATTTGATCTGTAATAAGAGTTACAAATGTTTAAGAATGTTACATTACAGAAGAATTTTAGAAGAATTTAGAAGAATTTTAGTTGATATTACATTGTAATAGGTGCATAATCTTGTGAATGTTCATAAGGGTGTTTATATTTTTTTTGGAAATGCTGTATCAGGGAAGTAAATGCAGTAAATAAAATTTGAATGATATACTTTATGTATTAACAAAACAAAAACAATGTTGTTAGTTATTGAATTACTATATGTGCAAGAGTTCTTGAGCATTCACGTCCCAAGTCCTCATTCGGTAGTTTCACCTATTTCTGTAAACACAGATGACAACTTTGAAACAGGAAATGTGCTACACACTGCGACATCTAGTAGCTAATATGCTAAGCTTTGACACATATGCCATTTCATTTTGAGAAATTTTGAGGTTAATTATTAGCTAACCAATTTACAACAAATCTAAAAGCAAGACTATGCTGTCAATGTTATGGCTCTCAAAAGGGGACACACTATTTTTCGTCTACCTCCATATAACTGTGATTTCAATGCAATTGAGTTGGCATGGGCAAATATAAAGAATGTTTGCTTCTTTTATCCTAATCCACTTTTCTCTTAACCTATATAAGAATTCTCCTATACATCTATATTTCTTTTCACTCATCCCCGTCAACATGCGTAATGCCACTACATCTTTGCTCACACTGTCCCATTTTTTATCCCATATTTTTCTCCTGCAATTTGTTAACTCCTTACATTCTGTCAGGTAATGAACAGTGCTCTCTTCATCTCCACAAAATTCACATATGCCTACCTCATTACTTCTCAACCCTTTTAGATATATTATTCCTACTCTCAGCCATGCTATACTTTCTCTTCCAATTTTGTCACATTGATCTATATATTTTTCCTTACCCCATTCTGTCTTTATTGGAGATGAAATCAGGGTTGAGAGGTCGGCCCAATGCCTGAGATGATTGATTGATGGGACAATTGGTGGAATGATAGTGGGGTAAACTTGAGTACCCGAAGGAAACCCATCCCAGCGCTATGTTGCCCACGACAAATCCCACTTTGCGGTCGCCTGGGATAGAACCCGGGCTGCCTAGTTGAGAGCCAAGCAGTCTAACCACTCAGCCATGTTGCAGGCTGTGAATAATAATAGTACCAGAATATAATTTTGAGTCGAGCTAGCACTCAATGCTCCATTTATTGCTAGTGTTTACCTAGAATGCGTTTCGTTAGGTCCTTCCTAACATCATCAACTGTTGTTGACTCAAAGTTATAGTTAGTTCAACTCAAAATTATATTTATTTTGTGCATCATTGTATCATAATCCTTACACATTGAAATAAAAGTACCTTTTTAAATAACAATTTATTCTAAACATAACTTAAACAATTAGGTTCTATTTATTAACAAGGTCATGCAATAATTAGTATTCCTGCATTGTTTATTGGAGGGAAGCAACAGTCAAACTAATACAGTAGTGAAAAGCATAATTAGAATTGAAAAATTCAATTCCATAGCTGAGATATTAACCACAGATCTTCTACTCTACACATGGTTGTTCTAGCAAAGAGCTACAATGCCAACATGCCAGAAGGACATTAAATTCTTCAACTGACTAGCATTTTCCTTGTAGATCACAAGGAAATCTCAATTCAAGATCACATACCCAAATGGTGAATTACTGTTTGTAAGTCCCAAGCTTTAAGTATTGTTTATGTTGCCATCATGGCTTAATGTATAGCAGATCAGAATAGTCCAATTAGATATAGAAGTCGCACAGCCCATAAAAGTGATGAAACAATAGTTTTGAATGTCCGAAGTTTTCTTGAAGCTTAATGTTTGCACTCAAAGGATGATCCATCGATCACTAATATGACAATTTGAAATCCTAAAATGGTAAAATGCTCTATTATTCAATGCATTTTGCTCATTGCTAAGGTATATTGTATGCTCATAGACTTAAATACAATGGTTTACTGTATAGTTGTTTCCAAAACATGACAACTCTGCCCCACTCCTGTGTCAAGGACAGCGGTACTTTGAGTTTTGGGTTTATAAAGTATGTGTCTGCAGGAAATAAGGAACCGCAAGACTGGCTACATTGCGTCTCGTCCTGTTTATGTAGATCGCCTTTTGTTGGCTAATGGTTACAACCCAGCGATCCAGAGAGCGGTTCCTTTTGAAAGTTGTCATGTTTGTCAAGATGTATATGTTTACTTCTCTGAAATAGCTGTGGCTTGCATTTAGTGAATATGTACAAAAATGATGATATCAAAGCAGTTATTTACTTTTATTTTTTACTGTTGTGAGCTAAATCAGCCATAAATTTATCTACATTATAGTATATCAAAGGAATCTATGTTATCACGATCCGGTGTGGATATTCAGATTCACTGGTGTGTGTTATTTGGATTGTGTACTGAACACAGATTAATACCAGATGCTCAACTCTGTGTTAAAATTTGAAGACGCATAGGGCGCTCTTTCCTAAATCTTTAGACCCCGGCGACCTTGGAAACTGCGGCCGGTAATGTAGTAAGCTTCTATTGCGACCGAGCTATGGTGCATTCAGTTCCCCTTCCCTTCGGCTCCTATTTTCACTGACTGATAGAATCCAACTTCTTTCGAAATCGCTTCTCGTCACACATGAATAGTTTACGGCACATGTCAACTATTTCATATTAGGATAATACGCGTCAAATACGCTGAGGAAATGTGCCATAAACTATTCATCAGTGTGCGAAAGGTGACTTCGAAAGAAGTTGTCCAATTTGTGAAAAATATTGGAGGAATCCACTTGAACTTTTCCTGTTAAATATGAAGCATTATATCTTTATTCCTGTTGCAAATTGATAATTTTGTGTTTAAAAACAATTAAAATTTTAAAAACGAGAGAGTGAGATCACTTAAGATGCTGTTGAGATTATACAAGACATCTGTATACCCTTTCCCTCAAGCTTCTTAGTGTAATACTTAAAATAAACATAACTTAACACTAAAATAATGATTCTGTAGATACAGGAAAGCAGGTAAGGATACCATAACGTTATATGTAATGCAATTTCTTTGTACACAGAATGTTGAAAAATTCCCTGGAATAACAGTGAGAAAAAAAAACTAAAGAAATATGTATAAAAATTTGAAATGATAACAACAACTATGTACAAAAAAATAGCACTATTTCTTTAAAATGACAACAAAGCAGCTCTGTTAATGGTTATATTTAATAAGAATTTTAAAAGCTCAATAGTACATACATTATTTTCAGCACAAGTATACTAAAGTATATTCAGAGAAAAACCTGAAATTTGTGATCGATTCATATAAGATTAATAATGTCAAATTAGTACAGAAGTCAGTATTAGCAACTGGTGATATAAATTTCATAAA